>JARHVA010000077.1:3975000-4015000 GCA_037957365.1 Torreya grandis
ACATAAAATAAATTGTTTCAAGGACTACAAAGTATGAAAACCATGTTGAAGCAATTTTATGTTCTAAAGTCCGACCTTAAATGATAAAAATACGTTGATAAGAACCAAGTTAGAATTGCTTGTTAAAATATCTTATAAACCCACTTGTAGTACCTATAGGTAATAATAAATATCAATATGGTAAAATAACAAGGATTGAATTGGGAATGTAAAATGAAAGGAATGGGGAAATAACGTGAAGGGAATGCCCCCAAGCAAGGTCTCTCATAGATAATATTCAAAAAAATCAAGCATAAAAAATATTGAGATGCATAATGTTCATAGACTCATCTAGCTCATATCCCTCTAGTGTAACCAACTAGTATACCCTAGAACCATATTTTTTAGTACCAATGAAGGACCCAACCAATTTGGTGTAAATTTACCTTTTTACTTATGCTTTATAATGGTGTTTTTATGATTCTCCTACAATACAATATTACCCACTTCAAAGTATCATTGGATGATGTGCTTATTATAACTATGACATATCCAATGTTGATACTCTTTAAGATGACTCAATGAAGTTACCCTTTTCTCATCTAATAGTTATAAATCTTATAGCTTGGAAACTCTTTAATCTTTATCATCAATGATACACTGAAAAGAAATGCATAAACAAGCATACCAAGAAATGGTTTAAGATCTTCATTGATCAATGTACTTGATGTGTTAGTTAGACCAAATGGAATAACCAACCACTCATATAACCATTATTGTGTTTTGAGTGATTTCTTCCATTCATCACCCTCTCTTATGTAACTATGGGGATATTCACTCTTTAGATCATTTTTTGTGAAGTATCTCGTTCCCCTTAAACAATCCATCAAATCATTCATGATCAGTAGTGAAACTATATACTTTATATTAATCTTGTTATTGAATTTAGAATCAATACACATTATCCATTCTCCATTATTATTAGGTGTTAGTACTATTTATATTACACATGGGCTCAAGCTTTCTCTAATTAAACCCTTTTTCAATAACTATTGAAGTTGTGTCTACACCTTAGCATTATCTTTCAGAGTCATTCTTATGTCTTTCTTGCACTTATAGTCATGGAATTATTATAATCAAAATCAACTTATGTTAGAATAGTATCTCATGTTCCTGACTTACCTTCAATTAAACATCTTAAAATATTACCCAACCTTCTTTTGACAACCTCTATCTGTCCTCTTGTCTGAGGATGGTATGTTGAACTGAATTTTAGTTTAGTATTCATCTTCATCCAAAATGTTCTACAAAAATGTCCATCAAATTGCACTTCTCTGTCTAATACTATAGTGTGAAGTAAACCATGTAATCTTAGAACTTCTCTTAAATAAACATTAACAAAATTTGTTGAATTATTAGTCTTTCTACATGCTACAAAATATACCATACTTGAAAATCTATCAACTATCGAAAATACTAAATCCTTTCCTTTTTGTGTTTTTTACAAACCTAAAAGAAAATCCATACTTATATCATCCAATGATTTCATTGGAGTATGCAACGATTGACACAATTCGGTACTCTGGTTTCTTTCTTTCACCAGATGAGAAACTCTACATTTTTGAACATTTTTTTGCACATCTACACCCATCTTTGGCCAAAAATAATTTTCTACCACATGTGCTAATGTTTTTTCATAATAAAAAATAACCTACCAATCCTCCACTATTTTTTTAATATTAAATTCTCTTGCATTGAACCTCTCAATATGCATAATTGCCTTCTTGCAAATAATGAATATTGAATAAATAATCTAATCATGGTGTTCTATCTTTATTCACTAATTCTCTACATGGCTTCAATGCTTATTGAAAATCTTTCTCTTTTTCATATTTTTATTTTAAAATATCAAATCCTATGACTCACACTCTTAACTCATTCAACAAAAGAATTTTTGTATTCAATTCATTAACAACTTGGTTAGACTTTCCACTTTTATGGTTAAAAAAAATGAATAACTCTATAGGATTTAAACTCACTTCCTACGTCTTTGATTCAACTTATGCAAACTACTAATGAACCATAAGGATGGCTGATTTGTATACAATACAAATTCATTTGGCAATAAATAATGTCAACATTTCTTTAGTGCTTGCACAATTACATAAAACAAATGATCATACACTAAATATTTACACATATTTACACTTAGCATTATTAAAAGTTTTAGTGAAATATGTTATAGGTCTTTATTCGTGACTTAAACATAAAAATAAGACCTGTTTGATGTGGTAGAGTTTGAGTTTGAAAGTTGGACTTACAGTTTAAATGTTTTTTTAATTTGACTACAACTTTACTTTTATTTTTTTAATAATGATTGTTTAAATGGAATGATAATAGGACTAAATTTGTAATTAGTTTTTTTATTTTATTGGAACTTTTTGTGCCTACATTTAAATTAAATTATTATTGTCATTGTTGTTATTTTGTTACAAAAGGTTATATAGTAACGTAATCAGTTAGTATTCATGGTTTGGAGTTTATATTAGAGGATAAAATGTTAGCTCTGAATAAGATATTAAAAATAGGAAGTAAACCAAACAAAACATGATGTTCAAAACTACATTACATCAACAAAAAGTACTCAAAATCACATAATAATTTATAAGAGAATTAAGCACAGAGTGAAATGATTGAGAGAGGAGGCAGAGGATCATCTTTGGGTGGTATAGTAGTCAAAGTAGAAGGCTCACAAAAAGAGGATTTGACATGACCTAGCCATTGAAAGGGTCTAAAGTCATATCTATCATTTATCTATCAGTGAGCTGAGTCTAAGTAGTAGTACCAATAGGAGAACCCCTTTGGGAAAGACCTATATCATGTCCATCCCCTTGTGTGAAGTGAGGGTAGAAGTGGTTGTGACTATAGGAATGACTTATATGCCTCTTAGAAGGTGGCAGCAGCAGACCCTAAGGTGGGTCATTAAGGAGGATGCATCTCATTGTATAGGGAATCATCCCCCAATGATCTAATAGCCATTATATAGGATGAACCTCCATATCAACTTTCTTAGTTTGGACTTGACTCTGCATTTCTGTCAAAGATATAACATAAACTTTATTGTTAACAAAAAAGAGACGAGAATTCAATATTGTTAAAGAGAGCATTATTTCTAGCCTTTCATAATTAGAACAAAATCATAACTCTAAAAAAAATCCATAAAAAAATAATAGTAATAGGGTGGTTTGTCAAATTCCTAAGTAAAGTAAGGTGCCAACAAAAAACCTCAAAGTGATAAGATTAAAAGAGGCTATGAATCCATTACCAAGTTGACTTAGCTCTCCTATAATAAAATTACTCGGTACATTATTATTTTGAAATATGATGTCTTTAAAAAAAATTGAGTAAAAAAAATTGTAATTTAATTGGTAAAGATGAAAAATTTCAAATATTAATCACTTAAATACAAATTCCATTAAATTTGACCAAATAGAACCCTCCAATCATTGCAACGTGTTTCTTGAAAAGAGATGATAGGAGAACAAAATCTTGGGTAAATCTTATATAATCTGTGTGTCATTGGTTGTTTAATATTTTTTAGTGTTAATGAGTGTTAAAAACTCTGTGTCTAACAAAATAAAGATTGTTTGATTTCAAACTATTAAAAATAACTAGTAAGATATAAGACATAAGTGGGTTTCATTGTGTATTGAAAATTACAATACATAATGTATTTGGCATAAGTAAGTTCTTGCCAAATTCTATAGTGAAATGTATTGAACATTAATGGTTATAAGGATATTTTTCTCCATAGATGTTAGAATGGAAATCCGTAATTATTGGGACATTCCATTTTATTTTAAATTAGTTTTATTTTTAAATAAAAGATAAATATGTTGAGGTAGAAGTCATAGTAGTAAAAATCTAAGGGAGAAAATCAATTTTTTTAAAAGTATTTTTTGAAAAATATTAATTAATGTGGAAAGGAGGGGCAAGGGAAGGGGGGATTTTGGAAAAACTTAAAACTACCCCCAAAAAGTAGAAAAAGGAGTCTATATATAATATATATATTATTTTTTAAGGTATTTTTATTACATAAAAATATATATTAGTTATTTGAATTGTATAGAGAATAGATATAAATTATGAGAGGAAGATAAATAAGTTTAGAAGCTATTAATATTAGTCAATCATTTTTAATAATTTCAAAATTATTCAATTTTGTTATATTTGAATTTCAAAACACATACTATTATTATGTATAAAAGGAAAAAAGGGAGGGAGCCAATGATAATAAGGAATATTAGGGATCAATAGGTCTAGATGTTGAATCTTTATGGTTAGATGCTCTCTTGACTTGAGAGATGATTTTGGTGTCATACATAACTTTATCCAACAAGTCAAACTTAGTTTTGTTAAAAATAGACTCATCATTATTTTAATGTTGCTCAGATTGTAGATCGATCTTATCAAATTCAATCGAATGATATTCCTTGATAATACCTAATATTATTAAATAAAATGTATATGTCAAAGACTCTAATAAATAATAAATTATAAGAAAATAAATCAACTTTCCATATGAATTGATAATTAGAAATGTAACATTTCTCAAATTTGGAAGTTTTATTTATCTTTAAGTGAAGATTGTGGTGGACAAATAACAAATCATTTATCGATTCTTGGGTGAGTCGATTACATTTTTTAGAATGTATATGCTTGAACAAACCAATTACACTCACATGCAGATGAACTGCATGGCTAGATCAAATATACATTGTCATCCTTCAAAGGTGTTTGGTTTTTTTGACAAAGAAATCCTACCATTGTGATGTGAAAATATATTGTCAATAGTATAACATACACAATTCAATCAAAATTTAACACTTTCACCATATGTAGGTAGAAAAATTGCCTATCTAGTTTGAAGGCCTTCCTCCTTGTGATGGATATCTTACTAGAGATGAAACTCCTTACTTGATTGTACATTAACAAATCTATAGTAGATTCTTCAAACTCTTCCTAATTTATACATATTCTCTCCATTCACTTAAATAGGACCTATGTGACCTTTGCATTATCTCCAAATGAGCTGCTAAATAGCAATGTTGGATTCAAGAATTATCCAGTTGCATAAAGGGGAGAATGTGTTTGTCAATCTCATATTTTTCAATGATCTCCCATAATAGCATGTACTTGGCCTTGCTATTCTCCAATCTCCTAATAACATCTTTAGCCTTATCCATTGCCTCATACAAATATCTCATGGAGGATTTATCCTCATCGACAAGTCCCAAAACTTGATCTAGTAGCTTCGATAATAACACACTTCACTTAGCCTCTTCCCAAAAGGACCATGAGAAAACATATTCAACCAAAAATTTCCCCTCTATATGTTTTTCAAAGGAATATTCCATCCACTTAGTTGAAATGAACATTTGACTCAAATTTATTATTTCTTTTCAAAAAGTCAATAATACAAAAAAGTGGGTTGCAAACCTTAACACCCCCAACTGAAGAATTTCCTTACCATTTGTGAAATTAACATCATACTAAGCACCCTTTTTTGATTGCATATGAAGTTGAGTGTGTGGCTATTTTGAAAAACCTCTTTTAGCCATGGAATTTTCACTATATCCTCTAAAGTCAATTAAAAATAACATGTCACACATGGTGTCTAAAACATAGTTCCATATATGTCCATAAAAATCCTCCCAATAGTCTTGGAAGAAATATTATTATTTGTAATAAATTGAACCTCTTTTTTTTATTCCACCTCAAATAAAACCTCATCAATTAGATGAAGGGTGTCTTCCCTAATTTTATCACATTAGATGCATTGACATTCTTAATAAAAATTGTGCTAATGTGTCACGACACAAGGAAGTTTATGATTATGTGAATCCTATTTGTCCATCTATTTGATATGATAGTGCATCCTAATTTTACCATTCCTTGTGATGTTATATAAGAGCTTCACTCATATCCTATATGGCATCCTTCAAAAAATAGTCTGCAAATCCTTATATGATGAAGCTGTCAAACCTTGACTAGCAACTACAATTATATCCACCATAATTTACTAGTATGGAGATCTGGATACATAAAATGAAAAACTATAATATTACCAATATTTGGATATTACCTTCATTGCTTACTCATGAATATATTTTTAATAACATCTACTCTTTAATGTGGTTTGTACTCTAGATGTAGTGTGAGGGATAAATAAGGCATGAATGTTTCCCCTACTTGTGTTTGGCGTATGAGGTGTTGACCCAAGGGTAGATTGAGACCTTGTCTTCTTTCCCGTTCCCTATAATATTGATTTCCTTGGTGTGAATAATCAAATATATCATTCCTTGCATTTAAAGAGTTAGATCTTACATCTATACTTATCTTTACATTTTTGGCCTTCGACTCTATAATTATGGTATATCTTGATTTGTGACATTTATAGAACATGGATTAGCGCTAGCTGAAACTTCATAATGATGTTGTTGTCTCATCAAACGGCACTTAAAATAATATATGCCTCCATTACCTACTTATCCATCAAATTTGAATTTGACCCTAATCTTGTCTTTGATTATCATACCTTAGGTCAACATAAAATATTTCTCACATGTCATGATGATCAGATTTGTAGCACTACATACAAAATTGTGTTTAGGCCCTGAATTTTTTTAAAGGTGTCTAATTTTCCCTTGTCAATCCTAAAATAAACCCTTATAACTCTAACTTATCACTCCTACTTTTTGGTATACTTAAATTTCTAATAGACAAATTTATCAATATACCATGCAACTTTCTATATACACAAAGGTATGTGAAAGAGTAATGGTACAAAAGATCAATGTTATTTATATAACATATATCTCGATATACCAAACCTTCCTATATGCCTCACCTTATTATATATTTAAAGGTACATGGAAAATTGATAATACATGGAAGTGATATTTCTGTGAGAGTAGGGTGATATGTGAGAGTAGAGTGGCATTGAAATAAATGACATATAAAAGGTCTCGAGTCTATATAATGGCATACTTTCTCACACTAGGTAGTTCTAAGCTCATAAGCATGGTTGTCCATCTAACACTGTGGCCCCCATAAAAAAATAAGAAAATATGATTAGAGATACATAAACAGGTCCTAAACCTATACCTATACCTATTCCTTGTACCTATTTTTACACTTGTACCTATACCTATCCCTATTTTTTACTTCTCCCCCTTTGATATCAATGGTAAAAGGACTATCTAGAGCTAAAAATTAGCTCCCCCTCAATTGATGCTAATCCTCAATCATAGGAAGTAAAAAAAATTACTACCAACTTCTCTCACAAATACTCAAATATATATTTTGGTAGAGCCTTTGTGAAAATGTCTACAATCTGCTATGTAGTACTGATATATTTCATCTTAACCTTTTGATCTGCAACCTGCTCTCTCAAGAAGTGATATTTGATGGGAATATGTTGTGTTCTTGAATGCATCACTATATTCTTTAAAATATTAATAACACTTGTGTTGTCACAAAAAATAGAAATAGGTTCATCATATTTACCTTGATATCTTCCAAAGTTTGCTTCATCCAAAGCACTTGAGTACAACACAATACCACTGCAATATATTATGTTTCAATTATAGCAAGTGATACTGAATTTTGATTTTTTCTTAGCCATGATACTAAGATATCACTGAGAAAGAAATCTCCTCCACTCGTACTCTTTGTATCATCTAAATAACCTACCCAATTTAAGTTTGTATAACTAGCCAAAGTGAAATCTCTATCTATGGGATATCACAATCCATAATCCAATGTCCCCTTGATATATCTCAATATTTTATTCACCAACTGAACATGACTATCTATTGGAGCTGATTAATATCTTGTAACCATACCTAATACATGCATGATGTTTGCCCTTGATGTTGTCAAATACAAAAGACTACCAATCATAGATCTATACAAAGATTGATCTATAACAGGTGAATCTTCATCCTTGCTCACCTTATTTCCTATACACATTGGTGTGCCAACTAGTACACAATTATCAAAACCAAATTTCTTCAACATTTCCTTGTCATATTTACATTGAGATATGAAAATTATTTTATCTAACTAAAATATTTGCAATCTTAAGAAAAATGACAATTCTCCAAGCTTGGACATCTCAAATTCTTTTTCAATATTATCAAAAAATTGTTTTGTCATCCTTTCAATGTTTCCCAAAAAAATGATGTCATCAACATATACCACAACAATCAATTAATGCTCACCTTCTATTTTGATGTAGAGATTACTGTCAGTAAATCCTCTTTTGAAACCTTGATCTTACAGAAACTTATCAAGTCTTACATACCAATATTTGGGAGCTTGTTTTATTCCATACAGTGCTTTCTTCAATATACATACATGGCAACTAATATTTGAGAGAATAAATACCTTAAGCTGCTCCATATAGACCTCTTCTTCTAGATTCCTATTTAGGAAGGTAGATTTGACATCCATTTGAAAAAAATTGAAATTTTTATACATTACATATGCAAGAAACATTATAATAGCATCTAGCCTTACCACTGGTGCAAAATTTTCTTCAAAATCTACTCCCCCAATCTGAACATATCCTTTACATACTAATCTTGTTTTATTTCTAGTCACTTCTCCATTTTCATTTAAATTATTTATGTAAACCCATTTTTTTCCTATCACATTATGATATTTTGGTCTACGCACCAATTCCAAAGTATCATTCTTTTCTATTTGATTTAATTCTTCATCCATTACTTGAACCCAATGCTTATCATGTCTAGGTTTTGAAAAAAGATTTAGGCTAAATTTTAGATAACAAAGAGAAATTAACTTGTTTAGATTCACTTACCATCATTCTTCTGGTGTAAATTCCTTCATTTATGTCCCCAATTATGTCACTTTTATTATGATTTCTCTAGACATATATGGATGGGGTTTTGGTTTCTTTTTTTCTCCTTCCCATCTTCATCTGATTCTTCAAAATCTTCATCTTCAATGATTTCAAGAATGTCTATTGGATCACTAATTCTTTGTGCTCCTTCTATCCTGACACTTGCACTTTTAACTATTTTCTTGGTTCTTTTGTTATAACATTTATAAGCTTTAATTTTACAAGAATAACTAATAAATATACCTTCATCTACTCTAGATTCAAACTTACCTAGTTTTTTATCGGTTCTTTTTATGAAGCATCTACTATCAAAAACTCTAAAATAATAAATTATTGTTGGTTTGTCTTTCCATAGCTCATATAGAGTCTTGTCACTGTTGACTCTCAATAATTCTCTATTTTTAATATGCACTTATGTAGCAATTACCTCTCTCTAATATTTATATAGTATCTTGGATTCATTTAGCATTGTCCTTGCCATCTCCTAAACTGTTTTATTTCTCCATTCAACTACTTTATTTTAATATGAAGTTATAACTACTGAATAATATCTCTTTATTTCATGGCCTTCACAAAACTCAATAAACTAATTTGACATGAATTCTTATGTTTGATCTGATCTTAGGCACTTAATCTTCAAACTGGTTTCATTTTTAACTAATGATTTGAATGCTTTGAAATGTCTGAAAGCTTCTGATTTTTTCTTTAAAAATATTTCCCAAGTCATACGTGAAAAATCATAAATAAGCAACATGAAATATTTCTCACCTTTAGTACTTTGAGTTCTCATAGGTCCACACAAATCAGTCTAAATACGCTATAACATTTAAGAGGTCGAGTACACTTTTGTTTTGAACCACCTTTTGGCCTACTTCCCATGATGACAAGGTTCATAAAACATTTTGGATGGCTTTGTAATCTTTGAAATATTTTTGACTACTTGATTCTTGCTTATGTTGACAAGATTGTCAAAATTTATGTGTCCTATTATCCTGTGTCATAGCCAATTTTCTTCAATCTGACTCAAACAACATCTTTGACCTTTGATGTCTAATAACATATACAAATTATTTCCTATTCTCTGAGCATCTATGACTAACACATCTGAACCTTTTATTCTATTTTCATAACCTTCTGCATAAAACTTTAGTGTGTACCCCTGATCACATATTTGACTTACACTCAAAATATTATACTTAAGACCTACATTAAAAACATTTTTAGTTTTAGTTATACCATTATCCAAACTTAGTATACCTTTTTTTAGCAATTTTGGTAGTAGTATTATCTTTGAATTTCGTTGTACCACCATTGATCTTCTTCTCCTGTCATGTGCCTCAAACATCCACTATCATAGAATCATGGCTTTTATTCCTTTTTTGCATGCAAAGTTGTCTATACCAACATATATTTTTAGGTTGTTTCTTATGACATGAACCTATCTAAACTTTCTTCATGATTAATCGAATCTTGAATCTTTGGTCCTTCTTGACTGAATCAAACACACTTCTACAATATCAGGCTATGTTTATGAAGTTGTTACACTTGTAACATATTATGGCCTCTTCATTAAACTCTAATAGAGGAGCAAAAGAGTTGTGGCTTCTTCTTGACTTTGCATGACTTTCCTTCTCCTTATTTCTAAAACTATTATCTATTTTTTGACATTCTATTTTTTTATGACCATATCCATTACAATAAAAATAATAACCATAAAAATAGGATCTATTTGTGTATCTCTGACCTGATTACCCTTTATATCTCTATTCCTTTTAGCCTTCTTTTTTTGAGATGTCCTCTATATTCTTAACTTCTTCCCTTTTTATTTTCTCTTTTTTAAGAGCTTCATCATAGCTCTTTCATTTTTCTACGTTAACCTTATCTATGAAAGTAGTGGCCTCCCCTTTCTCTTTTTCAAATTTGATACTTGTCTTATCTGACATTGATCTTTGACTTTCTAATATTTTATTCAAAATATTAGTGTTATTCTCAAATTTTGAATCATTGGTTACTCTATCATTAATTGTTTTATTTATTTTCTCAAGATCTAATTTTAAGGAAGAAATTTCAATAACATATATTTCACATGCTTCACTTACTTTTTGCAACTGTGTCATTAGATCTTTTTCACTCTTCTTGGCTTATTGAAAGTGTTCTTGTAGATCTTCAATTGTTTCTTTTGACTTTTTTTCATTTTTTTGATCTAGAGCTTTAATCTTTGATTCTTCTTCTCAACATCTTTTACATCTTCTAAACCACAAACAAGTTCTCCTTATATATTCACTTTGGCTTCATCTTGTTCTTCTTGATCATCTATACTTTTTCTTGTGGAGGCATCTTCATGTATGGCCATGAATATAATTTCTTGGTCTTTTGAATCACTGATTTCACTATCTTTGACTGAACTAGGATCTTTAGAATACAAACTCTTTTTCTTGAATCCCTTCTTGAATTTTCCTTTGAAATTATTCTTGTATGTAGACTTTCCTTCTTCATTATCATCATCACCCTTATCTGGTCACTTAGCTATAAAATGCCCAATCTTTCCATAATTAAAACATTTAAAAGGTAATTTTCCTTGATGTTTACTTGTGCCCTTTTTTGGTTTACAAATGAATAGATCTTCATTGTCATCTTCATCATCACTAGAACTGTCACTTGATTCTTAAATCTTAGCCTTCTCATTCTTTGATGTCTTGAAAGTAGTTTCTCTCTTTGAAGGTTTCTCTTGTTTGATCTGCATCTCATATGTCATAAAAATACCATGTGCCTCATCCATCTTTAGCTTGGCTAAAATTTTCATCTCCTTAAAACTTTTGCATCATATCTCAATGGTAGAGATCTCAAAAAAATTTGTACCACAATTGTTTTTTATTTTTTCTCTAAGTCCTTGAATCTGATTAACTATTTGATCAACCTACAAAAGATAACTTGCTATATTTTCTTCCTCTTCCATCTTCAAACTCTCAAACTATCTTCTAAAAGTCTGAAGCTTATCTTGCTAAACCTTTCCATCACTTTTGTAAATATTCTCAAGTTTTACACAAGTTTCATGAGCAGATTTACATTGCATAACTTTAACAAATTTTGTTTCACATAAAATAACATTTAAATCTTTAGCATTATTTTTGCTTGCCTTCTTTTTAATCAGAGTAGTTACAAGTGTCTGTGGCTCTTCATATTCCTCCACCACTGCTTACCAAATGTTAAATCCAAGGGCCATCAAATAAGTCTTCATCCTTATACTCCAAAAAAGCATAATTTGTCCCTTCAAATAAAGGTGATTTATTTGTATAAAAACATTCATGTGATTTATCCATCATGCTTTATCGATCTACCTTCAATCTGTAAAACTTTTTTCAAAAGAATCTAATATAATACCAATTGTTAAGCACAAAATATACTAAGAGGGGGGGGGTGAATTAGTATATTCTATATATTTTACTTAATCTGATTTTTTTTTAATCACTTAATCACACAATCAAGATATGTAATAAAATTGAAACAATAATATGCACCATGAGAGAGAGAGAGAGAGAGAGAGAGAGAGAGAGAGAGAGAGCAAATTTTTATGTGGAAACCCAAAATGGAAAAAACCATGGAGAATAGTCTCAAGTATATGAATGAGTACCAACTTACAAGAGCATCAACCCCTTTTCTGAGCACCAACACAACAACTATTTATGAGTACCAATCCACCTAAGCACCAACCCTTTTTAAGGATTTGTGAGCACAACCCCACAAGAGCACCGACCCCTCTTGTGTATAAAACACAACTATCTCTCAATTTTGCTTATTTTACAAATGATAGAACTATATAATATCTCTTTCTTTTTTCTCTTTGAAAACAAATACAAACTATGCACACTCTTTCATTTTATAAATGGCTTCTCAAGCCTTTATTTATGGCTTTCCAAATGACCTTTGGCATTCACCCTTTATGATCCTTCAATCCTCATATAAAATGGTGCCAAACTTGCATGACCCTTCGCATCCTTACATTCAAAAAGTCACATGGTGATGATTCATAAGCAAATTCATCATTTCTTCTTTTGTATTTATCTTGGTGACTTTTCATATTTCTTAAAATGTACCTTTATGGAAAAATATGCAATACCCTCTTTTATCTTCACATGGTGATTCTTGGAATTCCTCAAGATGACTTTTTATGAGAACATGCATCCCATTCCTCTTTTGTCTTTACCCCGTGACTCTTTGACTTATCCATGGGCCCTCTTTTGACTTATATGCAACCAAAAATATATTTGTTAAATATTAAATAAATATTAACACACATTATCCAAGATATGAATATTAAAAGCACCATTAAATGCAATGGGGACTTTATCACCAATGCCAGACCTTTGACGTTAATGATAATATTTCCAACAATAGGAAATAGGTGCATAAATTAGATATCATATGGTTTTTCATGCACCTAATTTTTTTTTATCATTTAACATTTCTAAAATCTAATGATGATTCAAGGATCTCCATAATTAATACTCACACCTATTTTTATCACTTATCTATTTTATTTTACCCTTTTTGGCTCTTTTGAACTTCAACATTTTTATTTTCCAAGTGTTTCTCCCTCTAAATTTAGCTCTCTATGCGACATGACAAATTTTTTGTGTTGTTTTATGCAACTACCACTACATTTTATGAAATCACCTTGGTGGTTTGTGCAACAACTATTATGGTTCTAAAAATTTTCATGGCATTTTTTAATAAAATATGTGGTTGTTTCTCTAATTATCATGATGGTTTCATAACCATTGCCTATATTGAGCAATAGTTTTGCCATTATTGCAGGTATTTTTCACATGACTATCAGGACATGAGTTTTGATGTGTTTTACATGACTTTAGTCATATTTTAACCTTTATATTTTTCATATCCTCATAATGACTCAATACAATCTTAATCATGTTCAAGCACAATTTAGCTACCTTTAAGTTAACTCTAACATGCTCTTATGCAAGACTTAGTTAACTTCCACTTGCAACCTCCTATTTTTTCTTACAATTAATTCATTTTTCCTTGAATTTTAGATTTGAAAAATTTAGTAGAGATTGTAACATATAGGTATAGACTTTCATCTATTGATTTTTAATAACTCAACCCAAGTTTCATTTTAATCTTCTTGTCACCCACAAAAATTTGAGAAGGATACCCACAAGCTTGCAACTAAATACTCTATTATTTGTGAAGAACCAAACACTTCTCAATTGTCTCTTTATTCAATTTGTGATTTTTATTTTTTCATATTTGTGTTTCCTCATGTTTTATATTTATTGGGTTACTTATTGAGTAATATAATTAGAGCTAACTACCTACAGATCAAATAATTCCACCGAGTTTTTTTCTCCATCTAACTCTACTTTGGCTAGGTTGGAGGATTTATTTTCTTCTTTATTTTGTTAATTATTTTGTTCATTAGATTAAATTTATTATTTTATTTTAAAAAATATTCATTCAAAAAAGTACCAAAAATATATCATTCCTTCTCTTTTCTTTGCATTGAAAAGTTGTCAAAGCCTTTTGTACTTGCATTAACATGATGTAGATCTTAAATAACAATATTTTGCATATTATATCAATGATATATAGGTAAAATTTTCATTTAGGTATGTCCAATTTTTTTTTCCAAATTTTAGTTTTAGAACATACAAATCTCACACACAACACAAAAAAATGACTTGCATACAAAATTTAAAAAGCCTCAAAAAGAGAATCCACAATTAGATTTGTTTTAATTTATTGCATGATAATAAGGTGATCTAAATTCATAGATAATAAATACAATAAAAATCCATTAAACTAGATCTTACAATTATGAAATTACATTACACATATACAAAATTTAAGTTGTAGGTTTAGTTTTCAATTTTTACATTTATAGTTTCAAACTAGATATTATCTTCTCGTTTAATGCATATAAAAAAATTAAATAAAAAACATTCATTCTAGAAAACATAGACAAATTTTTGCACTCTTAGAATCAGGAAATAGCCAAAAAATAAGTATTTCAATTACTTGATTTAAATTCAAATTTTATTCGCATTACATATGAAAAAATCCAATAAAATAATAAAAATTAAAAATATTTCATTACTTTTTATTTCACTACTTTAATTTCAGAGGTGTTATAGTCTTCTATCATTTAAAAAAGCCTTGTTGTAAGCACAAACTAGCCTCAACCTTGTTAAACATAACACTAACTATAAAATCAGAAAGAACCCTCTCTTAAAAATAAAATTAAATCAGATAAATATCAAGCCTAAATAAAAAAAACACACTTTTAAACTTACAAAAAAAAAATTACCTTAGTTTTGAATGATGCTTCTTTAACAAGCTCATTTTCATAGAGTATGGATGTTTCCTAGAATGCCATCCCTTGTATCAATGAGCAACATATAAAATTATATGTATTATGAGATTAAACTATAATTATTTTAATCTAATTATCTTCCCAACCTTATTATTAGTTAACTTAACACTCTTGACAAACAAAAATGACTAGTAGAAGAAAAACAGATAAGACAAGTTTGTCTTCTAGTTTGCCAAGCCAACAACTTGAAAATCTAATTTTATATCTCTTTTATCTTTAGTTATATCCTCATCATATTTCATTATCTTCATGGATGACATTTTCTAGGTAAACCCAACCTGATAAAGCAATCTAAATCTTTAGAATTATTCAACCTAGCTTTGCTCAATTCCTAGTTTTAAGTATAGATAAAGAGCTTCACTACCTTGTCCTTGTCATCTCTAAGGGTTATTGAAACACCTTCACATCTCAATTCAATACCTTAAATTATTAATAAAATGTAGGTAATCTATTTTCATATCAACATGACTATCCTTTTCCACCTACTAGTCAAAACTACATGTTAATATCTTGACCTAATCAATTAGCCCTTCTATCCATTCCAATCCAAATTCCTCAAACAAACCAACCTAACCAATAAACCAGTCATAACACCATCATTTTAATCAAATTTCAAACCCAAATATTTAGAATTAAATTACATGAAGGCTAACATGTTACTTTATGCATGCAAAAATTTAGTGAAATTGATGTGAAATGATTCTCCTTCTACATTTCACCTTTTAACTCATCTCTCTCTTTCCTCCATCCTTATCTCCTCTTTCATTTATTATTTGGGTGTACACACACCCACATAATATAAATTAATATAATTTTGATATGACCTTATACCTTAAATCTTATAGAATGATTCTTCAACCTCTGAGTGAAGTTTATTTATTTAAATGGAATAATAACTCCATCTAAAACATGAAGAACAAATTTTAGAAATCTTATTCTTCTATCTTGAAAAAAAAATCTTGTGTAATCACAAGCTAAGAATTTTGAGATCATTCTAAAACCTATATAAACTATCTTGACTTTAAAAACATTAACCTTAGTGCATGAGGTGGTATGTATCCTCAAATTACAATTAAACCTCTCATTGTCTTACAAAACCATGACAATGAAAGCATGAAAGTATTTGATCATCATTATTAGAGGGTATTCCTATTATAAGATGGGTTGAGTAGATATAAATTACCCTTAATTCCATTGAAAAATAACCATAACACATTCATAACATTAAATAATCCCATGATGACTCCTTGTGAATAATCTAACATAGAGTAATTAATCATAGGCTATCATTCCTTTCACTGAGAGCCTATAATGAGGGAGGCTCCAAAGTCCACAAATAATTCAACACTAAATGAGATGATCTCTACCTTGGTTGGTCACATTTGAGATCTATAGAGTAACTAAGGCTCTCTCTAAAATGGTTATTTTAAATAAAGGGTTATCTTAAACCTGAATAATCAAGATTATTCCTATAGTATTCCCATCCTAGTGACATATTACCAACCTAATTACGCTCCAATGGTTGCATACCGATCCAAAACCCTAGTTATATATTTTATTATAGGGTGCATAAATGATATGGCATAAAATGTTCTTCCATCTTGCCAACATCATACAAATAAGTGACCCATGTATACTTCACACTTTCTATTCTTATAGTATTCCCATCCTAGTGACATATTACCAACCTAATTATGCTCTAATGGTTACATACCGATCCAAAACCCTAGTTATATATTTTATTATAGGGTGCCCAATGATATGGCATAGAATGTTCCTCCATCTTTCCAACATCATACCAATAAGCGACCCATGTATACTTCACACTTTCTATCATTACTTGGTTCCCCTTCTTACAAACCCTTACCACCTTACAATAACATTTTTTATAAATCTACTTAGTCAGATAACTACTTTTTGGCATACCATTCATCTTCTTAACCCTCATATTTTACCTCTAGTGGTTTTGTGCTCTCTTATTATCCCAATCCTCTCCCTCAAGCCTGTCCTACCAAATCTTTGGGCGATTTTGTCACCATGGGGACTTCTATGAAATAATTAAAGAAACCTCTCAATGACAACATGTAGTAATTTCAATGTGCTAATAAAACTAGTCATAAACAAAATCATTTCCAATAATCAAATCCTAATATAGTAATTAAACTACTATGTAGAGAACTATGTTCTTCACTAAAAATATTCAGAACTTATTAAAAAGTAAAAGAAGGAATTAAGCTCCTCATAAATATTCATACCCTTGAAATCATCCATCATAGTCAACCTTAGGTGGACTTTTTACAAATTTATAATAAAACCTTGCTTAAGTGCTTAGCTTAATTCAAAATGATAACTAATACTTTCACAACTTATTCAAATTTATTTTATTTAAATTAAAATAAAATGTTAAAGTAGCTTGCCTTTAATGAAATCAATGGCAAACCCATGCTGAAATCAGCTTCATGACTACTCACACATTAAAGTCATCTTCACTTCACTGCTACTCCATGTTCCAAACCTAGCTAGTTTGTATAAAACTAGGATGGTATCACAATAAGATTATGAGCTCCAAGAATATGAATGTTAATAAGTGTTTTATAAATAACACCTTAGTTTAAGATATTGGATGCAAGTTATTTAGTTGATCTGTTAACATATTCCTTTCATATTTGAGATAAAAGCACTCATTATAATATAAAAATTGTAATGTTCTTTATTAAATAAATAGATAATTTTATTAAAATGTCATAATTGACATGTTACCATTTCTATGTTATCCTTGGTAATAACATATAAATGGTATAATATATAGACTTTATCCTTTGAAATAGTTATTCTACAGCTATTGGTTCTATTTTTTACAACTTAACAAACACATTTATTAAGGCATTTCACAAATAAAACCATGATGGATAAATTTGATGGGTTGGCACATTTCATCCCAATATAATATTTAGATATAAATGATAAATCATTTTCAAATTTTCTAAGGAAAAGACCTTTTAAAATTTATTTCTTCCACACATATTGTCTTTATATTCACAAGTACAATACTTACAGAACACTGGAAGCATCCACATAATTTTAATTATCCAAATACAATTGTATGGTAAACATCAATGTATGAAATTTTCCATTAGACAATTAAGGATTGTCCCAACATTACAAACTAGATGCCACCTAAGAAAGGTTTTGAAAAGTGACCTTATTTTACTTTCCAACTGCTGAAAGTAAGCACAATAACTTAGACTTCTTTTTTATCCCCTCAAATTCATTAATAGAATCAAAAAGTTTGGAAAATAAATTATTAGCTCATGTCTTTGAGTGTTTTTTGCACTAATTTAATTTGCACAATTAGGTAAACTTTAAAGTTTGATGTTCCCAATCTTTCTATTAAACCTATCATCAAGAATGAAATTATTGGAAACAAATGTTAAATAATAATAATAATAATAATAATAATAATAATAATAATAATAATAATAATAATAATAATAATAATAATAATAATAATAATAATAGTAATAACAACAACAAAAATAATAATAATAATAATAATAATAATAATAATAATAATAATAATAATAATAATAATAATAATAATAATAATAATAATAATTGGAAATATAACATCATTATTAGTTTAGATTAGGCAAATTCTAAATCGATGTTAAATTAGAGTGGAATTAAGTTAAGTTTAGTTCCACATGGTTAGAGAATTTTATTTTTGTTGAGATCAATTCTATAATATTAAAAGAGTCCAATTCAATATTACATTGTTATTTAGAAAAGAAAACTGCAAAAATATAGAGAAACACTTATAAATGAAAATAATATGGAATCATGTGCTTCCCAAAAGGTAGATTATACCTACAAATTTGAATGTAATAAAACAACTCTCACACAATAATAATCATCTTTTTCATCACCTTGATATTGTAAAAAGATACATTATTTAAGGTTTTTCTCCTATTTGTATTCAAGCACTACAAACCCTAATCAATCAAATACTAACTCATTATCAAATCCTTTAGTAACTCTAGTCACACAAAATATAATATAATATAATATAAATAATGCTAAGTAAGCACATGACCATGTGCACACACAAATATACATTGTGTTTAGTTATACAACATGCCCTCCCCCTTAAAGATATTTTACCTTAAAGGTAGTCAAACACTAAAAGTGTAAAACATTTCATTATGAGAATAGAAGTCAATACCTTTACTTAATACATGAAAAATTTGATCATCCTACCATAGACCATGACTTGAAAACTTACTTGAATGAGAATGAGGCATTTTTTTAATTCCTAAGGATTTGCTTGAATTTTGGTCATGTTTTTCTAAAAGTCTTTCACTCTTTCATGCTTATGCACCTCCCTCACCACTTGAAATCCTCTTCAGTCTCGAATGCTTTGCCACAAATTAATTAGTTTACAAATTTACATCTTCCATGGGTAGCCCCTTCCACTTCACCTTCAACATACACATTACCCTATTTCAAATCTTCTTAGATTCCTCCATGATAATTCTCTTTGGCTATTTCATAAATTTTCCTTCTTCATTAGCGATAAAAATTTATATGCACCACTATATTATTATTCAAACATAACACATGAAACATGTTATGCAACTTTCCTTATTTGGTATGTCCAATGCAACTTCCACCACATTTGCATGCACCTGACATGGGATATTACACTTTTATTATTGTTTCTACATTGATTTATTCTTCAATGTATTATATTTATATGATTGCAATCATACAAACATAATGTCCTTGATATCAAAACTCCACTTTATATTGTGTTGATTTATTTATTGTTTCATCTTATTGGTGTTCCCTACCAACTTATCTCTCAATACTTACATAATGTTTTACATATCTTTCCTAAATTTCTCTTTTATTGGGACCTTTACCCTATGAATTAACTAATCTAATGGTAACTATGTTTCTTAACCATATAAAGAATTAAATTGTGACATAATTTTTTAACTATGTGGTATGTGGTTGTGTTAATACTTAGTCAAATATAACCATTGTAACCACTTTCTCACTCTTCCAAGATTTTTCTCACCACCTTTTTTTGCCAATATGTTTGGGGGTGGTATGTAGTGCTCATGTTAAATGTATCACCTAAATACTAAAAAATTATCCTATCATAAAATCTTATCATGATTTCAAATGATTTATTTAAGGATCTCATTTACTTAAAACAAATGTTGGATATACATTTTTCCAACCTTAGGACCATTTCTCCCTACCTTTCTTAGTGGAATAATTTCATATTTACCCTTAGATCTAGGAAGACCTGAGGTAAAGTCTATTGACATAATTTATCACTTTTGTTGTGGATCCAAATTTATTTTAAAAATCTTGGTAAAGGAACACTATTCCCTTTATTCTATTGGTAGATGTCATACTCATTTATACATAGTATAATCTAAACCTTTATTACCTTCTTAAAAAAATAACCTTGATGTTTCTATATGTTTTCTCAAACCCAACATGTCTTGAAGATGGAGACACATGGTAGTTGTCTAGCACCTTCTGAGCAAAGGGGGACTCACCCTCAATTAAATTATTACTTGGAAAAAATTGTTTCTATTATTAACTAACTAAGTAATACCTTTCCCCCCATATTCAATTTCTTACATGAGTTTAGTTGAGGTAGTATGAGTAAAGTAGTCTTGTATAAGGTCATGTATCCAAGTAAGTTGGTTGATGGACATGGCTTGGAATACTAAAAGTTATTCCTAGTAGAACAATGCATTTACCATCACAATTTACTTCCATTTCTTTTAAAAGATCTCAATGTCATATTATTGAAGGTGAACAATCCAGTTTTATTTCTCCTCTATTAATTTCCCTTGCATTAACATGTGCTTAAGGATAAGGTGGAAAATTTAATAAATAACTTACCCCCCCCCCACCCCCACCCCAAAAAAAAAAAAAAAAAAAAAAAAAAATTGATTAGATTTTGTGACTATATGTAGGGTGATAATACCCTTACTATATGTATACATCATTTATTGACCTTGAATAATAATTGGATTATGATAATATAATGGTCTAAGATATTATTTTGATAAAATATTTCCCCATGAAACACTTCAAGAAGATCAGCAATCCTTGGAATTAAAAATTTATTTTATATTTTGATTTTTTTAGGGATATATAATTAATACAGAGTCTATATGCCACATCCTCTTCCTAGTTTATTTCACTAAAAAATCATATAGACTCTTACTATGGATGATGATGCCAACCTCAAAGAGTTTAGTGATTAGTTTCTATATCTCTAACTTTTGAAAATATCCATATCTATAAGGGTGTATCATTGTTGGCCCATTTATAGCTTCAAGCTTAATAATATGATCTAATTCACTATATGATAGTAGGATATTTAATATATCCTATAAAGATCCATTATATTTTCATAACGACTCTATAATCCATGGAATTTGTTTGTGTGCTATATAATATTCAAAATCCATACTATAAATGTGAACTATTAATCTAAAATTTAATTATTTTTCCATTTGACTGGAATCAATTGTTTTGATTTCCATTGGGGTAAGGACTTGATAATATACTCATGATCCCATTTATTAAATGCCAGTAATCATTTTTAATGATTGGTGGAGTATGTTTGAAGTGAGTATAACCATTAAATGACTAAAAAAACATCCACACGTCAAATATTAACTACATAAAATTTATCTTTAATGACATAATATGCCACTAAAAAATCCACATTTTACACATTCAAAACTTCGATGTTCTGGGACTTGAATGGGGAAATTTTCATTAGTGCCTAATGTTGGCATAATATTTAGACTTTTTTCTTATCTAGAATACTGATTTTACTTATGGGATCAACCATGACTAAAATTTAGGATTTATTAGTATGGGAAAATAACTCGAATGTGTCCAACATGACCAAACCTATCATTGAAAATATTGACACATATGTTCTCCCAATTCTAATATTAGGAATGGAAAGAACCTTTAGCTCACAACCTAAATTAGGGTTCTCTATGGATTCCTTATATTTTGACTCTATCTCTAGATTAGAATAACACACCTGCTTTACCATAGAAGCCTTTTATGGATTGCAAACATGACCTCTACTACATAGCTCATAACACTTATGACATAGATTTACAATAATGTACATGTAAGTGTACAGAGTTAGGGGATAATTATGTGGACATTTACTATAATGCATACACATTATAGACACAATGCATTCATGTAATGTCAATAACATGTATGCGTAATGTCCATAATGCATACACATCATTTTAAACTAGTATCAATATCAATGGACCTTAAAGTGTATATGATATAATGCATATGTGTTATAACGTGCAGATTTTTTATTTAGTGAACATAACATGTATGTGTTATAGTGTGTATTTATTATAATATGTAAACATTAATTTTACATTACACAAAAAATTAAAAAAATATCTATTTGAAGAGGCAATTGGTTTAGTTAAATAAATTTTAATTATAAGTTTATATTTAAATATAAGTGTAACAATATAAATGTAAACTTATAATTTAAATTTATTTTAGTAAAAATAAGAAATTTGGGTCACTCTACATCTGATAGAGTTGGGCTCACATCTGCACACCTTACAATGTGGAAGATAATAGTTTAAAGTCCAATATGGTTAGTACTTAGGTATTTTTAGGATCTTAGTATTGAACCTAAGGATTTCTAGGCATAAATATTATAATTGATGTCTATTATTGGTAAACATATAGTCATTTTTAAATGTTTTTTTGCCTTTCAAATTACTTTTTGGAATTTATATTAGTCTTAGGTTTGTCAAAATTAAAGTCTACAAACCACTCACTTTGCATTCAAGCCAAAGTGGTGCGATTTGGATAACATAGGTAAATTGATGACTTGCACACATTAAATAACCACTTTGTATTAATTTTACTTGATCATCATCCCTCCCTTATCCCTAATCACTTTCTCCTTGTCCCTTATCATCCCTAATCACTCTCTACTTGTCCCTCATCATTCTTAATCACTCTCTCATTGACCCCTAATGTCCTTCATCATATCTAATCACTCCCTCATCATCCATAATCACTCCCATAATGACCCTAACCATCCCTTATCATCCTTAAACATTTCTTCATCATCCCTCATCTTTGCTAATCACTCCCTCCTATTCCCTCATCATCCGTAATCACTCCCTTATTTACCCTCATCATCCCTCATCATCTATAATCACTCCATCATACCTGATCACTCCCTCATTGACCCTCACCATCCCTCATCATCCTCAATCACTACTTCATCATCCTTCATCATCCATAATCACTCTTTCTTCATCTTTCTCATCCCTGATCACTCTCTCATTGACCCTTCCCATCCCTCACCCTCCCTAATCACTCCCTCATCCTCCCTAATCATTCCCTCATTAACCCTCACCATCCCTCATCATCCATAATGACTCCCTCATCATACCTTATCATCTCTAATCAAATCATCCTCATCCCTCCTCATCCTTTATTAATTCATCCAATACCTTACTGGTGATGTGGTAACATCTTTCTTATGTATGGTTTGTTTATGTTCCAATTCTAAATTTTCATCACTAAAATAAGGCCCAAAGAAACTCTTATTTCACTCATCCTCTTTCACTAAATTATGAAACTTGGACATATCCTCTAATTTGTTAGTGGGATTAGAAGATATTTATCATGATCTATACATGGACCATGTAAATAGTGTGTATTTAGAGGCTCAGATTAGAGTAAATAGGTAATAAATTGAGTAAATAGTGTGTATCTAGAGGTCTAACTTGTGTTCTTAATGTCCCCAAAAATTCTATAAATAATACATAGATAACAATTTAAAATTTTAAAAATCATAATGTAACTAACACCATTGACCACTTAAGAATACTCAACATATTCACTTTGATTGGATGGTTCACCTTCTAGGACATGTAGGGTTGTTGGATGAAACATAGGATGTTGTCAAGAAAATGACACTTCAAACAAGAATTTGTGAGGAAATTTTTACTAGGTGCATGAAAAATCCATGGAAAGTTAGAGGTATGAAAATAAAAATGTGTTACAAATATAAATAACACATCAACATGAATTCACAAAATGATTTGGTTTGATAATAAAATAATAATATTTACTTTTATGTTAATGAAAATATTTAGGCCTTACATTAATATAGGAGTAAATGTCCAGTCTCACCTTAAGGACTCCATGGAACATTATTAGTCCACACCCATTCTAGCTACATCACCTTCTTCCATCTAAAGTTCTAACCCTTTTCCATCCAAACCCAGAAATAAAGAAAAAATAAAATTGGGAAATTTGTTAGCATTATGGATAATAGTTACTTGAATACAGTGAGTATGTCTACTAATTATAATCCAATACGTTCAATCCTACTTGAATGGAAAAAACATAGTACAAAACTAATAGCATACTAGTTATTTCATCATATAACCACTTTTATATAGTACATTGATATCTATTTTATAAGATATTTCATCATATAATTGGTTTGAGAAATTTTATTTAGAAAACACTCAACATGATAGCATTTTCAAGGAATTCAAGGAAAATAAAGTTTCATCCCTCAAACATGCCTAAGATACAATATTTTTTATACACTGCATTCTATAAAATATGTAGTTGGGTACCATTTTGTTCATTTCACATTTACTGTGAGTGACATTTTAACATGACACATTGATTAGGATTAAAATGAAACTTTAATGCAATTTAAGACTAGAAGGCATATTTTAAAATGAACCCTCATTGCTTATTAAAGACACCTAATAAGACATCAATGCTACTCATTGGACAAATTTTTAAATCAATTAAAAATAATTTATTCATTTGTACTCTATTATCAATCAAATTTTCATAAATATCTAGGAAGTGAAGCAAGTATATAATAAAGTCATGGATATTAGATTTTAGAGAAATTGATACAAATACAAAAATTGAATCTGAGAGGCTATCCTAAAGTGTCTTTAACTTGTAAAACTCATAAACACACTAACCTAAAAATTGATATAAAACACTACCGACTAAAGTTACATGTGAATGTGAAATTGAGAAATGAAAAGAGTATATTTGTGTTTTGCTATAAATGCAACAAATTCATGGTAATTTGATTAATAACAACACCTAAAGCTGATAACAACAATTTATTCAAACAAATGAGCTTACATGGAACTTGATCTTTGAAAGAGTGCAGGGGTGGAAATAATTAGAGAAATTGCAAAATTTATAAATTCTCAATTGGCATGATTTCTTAAATTCAAACATTGGTTGGTCTAATATTTTTTATTTATATACAAATGGTATCTCATATACCAAATTTTCTTTCATTCTATTGGTTGTTTTCTATTGACATGGATTGAATTGTATATTTAATCATTTTGTATTGGAGAATTTTAAATTTTGTGGGTATGGTGAGGCTTACAAATTCCATAAATTTTCTATTTTATAGCTGCATGCTTTTAATGGAGGAGGATAGCTTTTAATGTTCTATTTTTTGGAGCCAAAATTTTTAATGAGAATAGCATAATATCTAATAATATATAAGTTCCTTAATTATTGCATTAAAAACTAAAGATATTTGGATAAAGTGTTTTTTAAAATTTTCAATCAAATTTATGAATAATGTGTTAAAGTTGTTTAAACATTAATTTTTTTGTACTCATGATTGTGCATGTTTACTTCAAAATTTTAAGTTAATTAGACATAAAAATATAATAAGAAAATATGATGTACATTTGTTTAATAAATAGTGTTCATTAATTTTCAATAAATCTATAATATTTCAAATATAAATTCTTATTTTTTGTATTTTAGGATTAAAAAATTTATATAATAAAATATTATTTTTATAAAATTAGAAAAATATTTTCACAAAAATAATTAAATATTAAATATCAAGAATTAAAAACTCCTTTACAATAAATATCTTAACTATTAGATACTATCCATTAATTAGTCCCTCTCCCCTATTACATATTTTTATGCATTTTATCATTATTAAAAGGATTAACAACTTTCTCAAGTCTCTCCCTTCATTCTTTACATGCATCAATCCTGAGTGACCTTTCATAATTACCAAGGCAAAACAAATATTTTGTCTTCCAATTTATGATTAATTAAGATTGTCAAATATCCTTTTTTTAAATTATTTTATAGATTTTGGTGTGCCTTCCCAAATTTTTATTATTATTTTTAAATAATTAACAAAAAAAACATTATTAAATGACCTTTTAAAAATGATTTTCCCTTTAAATTAATTAAAAAAATAACAGGTGAATTAATATGGAATAAAAAATATTTATTATGGGTATCTATTTCTTCAATCAATATATAAATCTAAAAGTTATCATTGGGAAAGGAGATGGAGTTGAGTGAGGCTCTTTTTTGACTTCTCTCTTTTTAGCATAAATATTTAGATCTAGGGTTTTCTATGCTTGAGCATAGTTCAGAGGGCATTAGGGAGGAGAGGCATATATATAGGACATTTGTAATGTATAACTTGGTTCAATGAGTTT
This sequence comes from Torreya grandis, assembly GCA_037957365.1. NCBI lineage: Eukaryota > Viridiplantae > Streptophyta > Pinopsida > Cupressales > Taxaceae > Torreya > Torreya grandis. The sequence continues at coordinate 4,001,885 of JARHVA010000077.1, forward strand.
TTTGTTTTGATAGGGTGTATGGTGCCCATATTGCCTACTTGTCTCTTTTGCTTTGCTCTATGCGTTGATGCATCTAGCTATAAAATCTACCTTGGTAAATTCTATTTTGTGTCATGTTACTTGGTGTTTGGATGTGTTCTCTAATAGTGGGAGGTTTTACTCTAATAGTGGCATGCATTTATCTTTTTGTGTCTGCCTTGTAGCTATCTTTCATCCTACATTTTTTTGTTCCTTTGGCAGCAATGACAGTGATGGTACTGGTTAGGCCTTTGTTATGACAAAAATCTTTGGTTCAGCATTTGCTAGGGTTTTTCATTCTTGCTATCCTCAGTTTTTAATTTAGGGTATCGATGCCTTAATATTATAGTTTCACCTATCAGGTTTTACCAATCAACATAGTTGTTTTAAGGGTTTCTCTTTGACTTGCTTGGATTTACCTGTCAATAAAAAAGTAGTAAGAGTTGTGATTTGTTTTGAGATATAATTTTTCTTTGGTAGAGAACTTGAATTTTACATATCAACCAACCATTTTATTGTGTAACTTTTTGTTCATTGTTATTTTTAATAATAATAGTCGTGCTAAGACATTTTAATAAAAAATATTATCATTCTATTATAATTCACTACTTCAAAATTTCTGTAATATCTCAAATTTTAATGTAAATACTTTTACAACTAAATCAAAATTAATTTTATCAATATCGAGGGATGGCCCCTCTGAAACAATTTCTTTCTCTTTCCCTTTGTATATACTTTAAGATGTTCTATTTTATAAAAATATATCTTTTAAAATGAATAATTTTTATTTCTTATTTTTAGATTTTAACCTTTTTTTTTTAACAAAAATATACTCAATTTTAAAAATCAATCCCAATTCCTCTAAAATTTAATATGTTATTATAGTTATACTTGTAGTCCAATGCAAAAAAGTGATCTCTTTTCCTTTGGACATGCCTTAGGATATTCTATTTTAAAATAATATATCTTTTAAAATGAGTAATTTTCATTTGGTTTTAAATTATTATTTTTGAAACTTCATTTAATTTTAAAATGAGTAATTTTTATTTGATTTTAAATTATTATTTTTGAAATTACATTCAATTTTTAAAATTAATTTTAATTTTTTTAAAATTTAATATATTATTATAATTATATTTACAATTAACTATAAAAATGTAGTTTTTTTATTTATTATTGAAAAAAATAAAAATGTATATAAAAATTTCAGTGCTCAAAAGAATATTTGAAATTGAGAAATTATTGATAACAGTCATAAACCATAAAAAAATAATGAACAATATTAAAAATATACATAACATACTATTAATAGTAATTATAAATCATCTGAAAACCAATATACATACATAAACAATGTACAAAACATATAATTCATACATAAAACTGTCTTACATCATAAAATTTACCATGCAAAGATCCCTATATACATGTAGAAAGAACAACCTCAATAAAAACCTGTAAATCATTCTGCAAAATTTAAAGATCTACCATTACTCAACAACTTATTCATTTAATATTTGATTTACTAACTTTGAAGATATACCGTTAATATAAATGTCATAAAATTTACAAACTTACACTAATATAAATTAAGATAAGAATGAAGTGCAAGTTTCTTCATCTTATATATATAAGGATTTTGATCACATCACAAATTGATGTGTTAGCATTCTTCTTATATATATAAGAATTTTGTGTATTTTATCAATCCTCTAACCAATTAATTATTATTAAAATAAATGTTTTATTAATTAAAATTTTATTTTATTTAAATAAAAAATTAAGTGCAATTTATTAAGTTGATCTGTATACAGACTTCTTCCATTTAAATAGAGATTATTGTATACTTTGTAGATTTTCTTTTGTTTTATAATTAATAATTATAAATATGAATTCAGAATATGCAGTATTAAAACATTAAACTTAGTGTTTTGTAAAACACTTGTACAAAACTTGATTTTATATGATTGCTTAAATTTTTTATAATAAATATTATAGAAAAATATAAATCATACTTAAAAATAAAAATAAAATGCCTTCAATCCTTACATTAAGTTCAAAAAACAATCATTTATGTATAAATAACACTACTTCCAAATAAAATGGAAAATCCCGAGGGATTTCCACTATTAACGTTCAATATATTTCACTATAAAATTCGGCAAGAACATACTAATGCAGAATACATTATCTACTGTAATTTTCAATACAAAATAAAATCCACTTGTTTTCTATATCTTAATAATTATTTTTTATGGTAGAAAAGTAAACAATCTGTATTTTGTTAGACGCACCAATGATTAACACGCAAAATGTTCAACAGCTAACACCACACAGACTGTAAGAAGAATTAAGCATTTAGAAAAATATATGTTGAAAGAATAGCAGCAAAACAGTATGCAATTACAATACTTTCGAATTATTTTCATTTTTAGAACTGAGAGTCATATTCAACAGTTCTAAATTCATTTGGCGATTACCTTTCCTTTTATTTCTATTAAAACATTTATAACAGCAGAAAGGCAACCCCTCAAAATCAAAAAGGTTCTTCTGAACTTGATTTTTGACTTTCAAATCAATGTATGCCAAAAGCCCAACAAAAACATTGAGATTGACCAAGATCCACACATATATATACGATGATACATATTTCTGGTATCGGTATTCATTAATAAAAATTCGGCCAAAACATTATCGATAACTTTTATCTTCTAACCAAAACTAGAAAAGAAGAAGAAGTAATCTTACTTAGATTAGTCTGAAATTGAAGGACTCGATTAGAGGGTCAAAGCTATCATTATTAACATATAAACAATTATTATGGAAAGAAATGTAAGCTTTTAATCCATTAGAAACATCATTGAAGTTCAACTTTCATGTGCAAGTTACTCTACCCCATCAAACGTGTTATTTTGCAGCATTTTTTTAATTGTTGCACCAACATTAATGGGGAACAGCATACTCTCTTCTTTAAAAGTTTCAAGTCCAAAATTTAATGAGAAGACTATTGGCAATCTTCAAAACATTTTCCATTATTACTTGAAAAAGTAACTGACCGTCAATCAACCAAAGCCTTTGCAGCAGGATGATGATGATGATGATGATGATGATGATGATGATGATGATGATGATGATGATGATGATGATGATGAAAACACACCATCACCTGCTTTATATGTTAGTCTACAAACACTCTTCAGCCTTTAAATCCAACAGAGAGAGAAGCAGGTTGATGGGTAGGAATCATAAGAGGACAGCCTTTACCTTAGGTATCCCGGTATGTCGTACAAAAATCTAACATATTTAACTATAACATGAATTCCTTTGAACCTTTCTTTTCTTGGATAAGACCTTTAAACTTTTTTATTCAATACATTTGCACCAAAAGCAACCGGCCACTTTTTAGATTGTCCAGCAAGAATGTGAGTATGTTACCATTAAAGTAGATAACTTTTCACTGTAATGAGTTTTGCACAATTATGGCATGCCCAGGCGTTAAACTGCCATAAATCATTTAAAAAGCATGGATGTGCACTAGGATACTTTTAACTTCTAAGGATCTGTTAGCACCTTCAAATCTGTAAAGCAACCATATTCTTTTTTTGTTCCCAAATAACAATAGTGGAAATCCAATTATTCCACAGAGCATATGATGAATTCAATTAGAAGGCTATGGACCCAGTCTCAGGATGTTTGCTTACCACATGCTGGGTGATATTTAAAAGTAAATAGTAGCTGTATTCGATTTCTTATAATTTTTTTTTGAAAAAGAAGGGAAAAAATTAAATTAAATTAAAAATTTGAGTTTGGCTGTATGGAATATCTATTTTTAGCAGGAGTTTAGATTCTCACTATTACATAAAATGTAGTTTGTCTCACAAATTGGATCATATTTTTATCAGTTAGTGGTGTAAAGGTGGCATAAAAATGAAGCAAAACATTTTAATTTGCACCATATTTATTCCAACTTTGTACAACCTTCACACCAGGGTTGCGTAATATTTAAGCTACAATTTAATGTCACTTTTGCACCACATCAAAAACAAAAAAGAATTTAATATAATTATTATAAAAATAAGGAGAGTTGTCAGTTGAGGAGGGAAGACTCTTGGATTGAAGGTTTTGACTTTTTCAAGCTTTCCCTTAGTCGTGATTAAATTAGAAGGGTTGGCCTTAATTTCAAGCTAAAGGGTATTAATGCATCCAGCACTTCGGTGATGAAAAGTTGTAAAAAATAGTTGCACTTCGATTGACAAGAGTAAATTTAGTATGCATGTTACAAAAAGTATGAACTATAGAAGCTTTTATTTCAATTTGTTGGAAAACAATTCAAACACACAAAAATATAATATTTATCTATTTAACTTATATCATTGGTTACAAACTTATATTCAAAAATTTCTTTCAAAGAACATGCGCTATTGCATTAAATCATTCTCATAAACCACATTACATTATTTATTTATTAACTGACAATTGCCTTGAAGGTGAAATTTATTTATTTTTGTTTAAATCAAGTTAAACAAAAGTACTTAATAAATTTTTGGAAATGCAACATTCATAATTTATTCAATGATATTATAGAATCTACCCAAAAGGGTACAACAATAATAATTCATAGCATCTTACTTTATACAATCAAATTATCATAAGGATGAGCTAAAATAATACATTTAAATCACAGAACTGGGTTGAATAAAATTTAACTATTGAATGTTACACTTACAATAGCAACTCAAATATTCATAACTTCCATATCTAGTTGGATCATTTCAAGGTAATTCCTTCATATGCCAAGACCCAGTCCATACACCTACTAAGCCCATCTGTTAGTGGGTATCAACCACCCTAATCATCGGTTGGGGATGGAAGTAGGAATGTAGTAGCCAACTTCAAGAATATAACTAAAACCAACAATCTGTTGCAGGATGGCCATAGGTACAAGAATGGGTATAAAGTCAAAACCAAGGTTTACCAATACACACTAAACCCAGTAAAGTAATTTCAAAAAAAAAAATTAAGTTCCCAAACATCAACTAATCTTACAAATGGAGGAGTTTTACAACTTTCAAAGGTCTCATGACCTTCAACATCCTTTCAGTTTGCATTCAGTTGACAAGAGAATCCATTTGAATCATGTACCTAACTCAATGTTGGTTGGTTTCTCACTCAATAAATAATTCAAAATCCATAATGAACAAATCAAATAACACAAAAATGACATAAGACTATCCCACCATTAAAAGATGAAAAATAGACAATTCAGTTCACAAAAGAAATAAAAAAGGTTTGGCTATGGGGTGACCATACTGCATCATGCTCTTATTTTTCCTTGTATACACCACCTTTGCCATTACACAACAAACTTCTAAGCCCAACCTATCTCATTACTACTATATCTACACCCTATCCAACATGAAGGCATTTGGAGTACCTATTCATTGTTCAGTAATAAAACATATACAAATATAATTTTTGTATTATTGATTATAAATAATTTTAAATAATATTTAAATATTTTGAAAGTTTCTAAAATGTCAAAAATAAAGTAAAATAGCCTCAAAATAATCATTCTGAGATTTTTCCATATCTTTTTTCTAAGTAAGCATCTTCAAAGGAAGCTCAACATTCTTATGTTGCTTCTTAGCTAAATTACTTCATTTTGGCATCATTTTATTGTAGGAAAATTAAAAAAACAAATCCAATAAACTTTCACTTCACTTACAAAATGTTGATCACTAAAAGTATGAACTATAAAAACTTGGATTCTATTTTTTGGATAACAATTCAAACACACGCACGCGCGCGCACACACACACACACACACACACACACACACACACACACACACACACACACACACACACACACAATTTCCTTCCAAAATGACAACTATTACATTAAATCATTCTCATAAACCAAAATACACAATTTATTATTAATAATAATTACCTTGAAGGTATAATTCATTTATTTTTTAAAAATCAAATCAAACAAAAATAATTAATAAAATTCTATAAATGAAACCTTCAGAATTTATATAATGATAGTATAGCAGTCACCCAAAAAGATACAACAATCATAATTCATAACATCATACTTTATACAAATCAAATGTACCCTTATGTTCCAAGGATGAGTTAAAATAAAACCTTTAAATCACATAGCTATGTTAAATAAAATGTAACTATGCAATGTTACACTTAGAATATCAACTCAAATATCCATAACTTCCATATCTAGTTGGTTCATTTCTTTGTAATTCCTCCATATGCCAAGACCTAGTCCATGTACTTACTAAGCCCATCCATTAGTGGGTATCCCTACCCACCCCAACCATTAGTCAAAGATGAAATTAGGATGTAGTAACCAACTTGGAGCATATAACTAAAATAAATAATGTGATGCAAAATGGCCTTAGGTACAAGAAGGGGTATAGTCAAACCAAGGTTTTTTAATACAATGTTAAAGGTCTAATAAACTAATTTCAATGAAAAAGCATTTCAAGTTCCCAAAACTCAACATATCTTACAAATGGAGGAATTCTAAAACTTTCAAGGGTCTCATGACCTTCAACATCCTTTAAGTTTGCATTCAAATGACAACAACATCCATTTGAATCATGTTCCTAACTCAATGTTAGCTAGTTTATCACTCACAAAATAATTCAAACTCCACAATGGACAAATCAAATAACATAGAAATGACATAAGACTATCCCACCATCAAAAGATGAAAAACAAATAATTCAGTCCATAAAAGAAAGAAATGGGGTGTGTATATGAGGTGACCATACTACATCATTCTTTTTTTTTAACTGTATACACCACCTTTACCACTACACATCAAACTTCCAAGACCAACCTAGCTCATTGCTATTGCATATGCACCCAATCCAACAAGAAAGGCATTAGCAGTACATGTTCATAGTCTAGTAATTAATCATATATAAATGCAAATATTGTATTAATGATTATAAACAATCTTAATTAATATTTAAATATTTTTAAAGTCTCCAAAATGTTATAAATAAAGTAACCTAGCCTCAAAATAATCATTCTAAGATTTTAACATATCCTTTTTATAAGTAAGCATCTTCAAAGGAAGCTCAAAATTTTCATGTTTCTTCTCAACTAAATTACTTCTTTTTGGCATCTTTCTATCATAGGAAAATTATTAAAAAATTTCAATTACAATCAAATTTCACTTCACTTACATAATGTTGATCACTAAAAGTATGAACGATAGAAATTTGGATTCCAATTATTTGGATTCTCTGATTCAAACACAAAAAAATAAAATATTTATCTATAAAAACTTATATGGCTGGTTACAAATTTTATTAAAAAAATTTCTCTTGATACTACAACTATTGCGATGTTTGTTTTTTTGCTTCTATTCTTCTATTCCAAACTATTCTACTAATGGATCTCTTAGTCTAGAGGAAGAGGCCTTCGCACGTTTATATGATTCCATGCATCAAAAATAAAATTTCAATATACCTCATTTAGAACATGACGTGTACAAAGGGAAATAAACATTAACATATCTAATGTTTTCAAAGGAAGTCTAGATTGATCATCATTGTTTATCTTTGAAAAATATCTTTCACATACTTTTGTGCTCACTAGAATAACTGTTGATGTTGGAGGAGCAGCATTAGTCTCCCATTTTCAGCCCAACTTCTTGCATTTTTTTTGAGACATGATTTTTAGTGGAGGCCGACATGGAGATTGAAGAGATATGTCTCTTTCCTCTCACTTGTGTATATAATGATTCCTCATTGTTCAAGACATACATTTTAATACATTCAATCACAAGCATAATTCACAAGGTAGAGTAGACTTCTAAGGAGTAAATCAAGTTATTTCAAGAGCAAATCAGATTTATCAAGTGTGATCTTATTCATTGTGCTTCAAGAAGTGAAGCCATACCTGTAGGCCTTGGATTTTGCCATTGTAAAGCATATTACTATTCTTATCATTCAATATATAAGAGATATATTTTTGATGGGTTTTTCCCTTCAAGTTGGAGGGTTTTCCCAGGGTATCTTGTTGTGTTCATTATTCATTGTGTTGTAATTTTTGATTGCTTTAATTTTGATCATAAAAAATAACATGGTATCAAAGTGTGTTTAAAGAAGATTGTGATCATATTTGTCATTGCAGAAATACTCTCTATTGTTATTTATATCTCTTGTCTATACCTATTTTAGTTAAGATGGTGAACAATCTTAAAATTGAGGATAGATTCGAAGGAACATCCAAATTCACATCATGGAGGTTTAGACTCATGCTCAGCTTGGAAGAAAATGACTTGGCTGAGTTTGTGGAAACTAAAGTTCTTGAACCATTGGAGGAAAAAGAGAAGTTACAGTGGACAAGGAAAGATATCAAGGCAAAGAAGATATTGGTTGACTCCATTAAAGATCATATTGTTCTGATTGTCTACAAGTTGAAGATGGCAAGGGACATGCTTAAAACCTTGAAGGAGATATATGAAATCAACAACACCAATTGGGCTCTTTCTCTAAATCAATAACTACATCATGTGAAAATGGTGAAAGGAGAAATGGTTATTGCTTACTCTATGAAGATTTTAGAATTAAGAAATTATCTCTCTATAATTGGTCATGTAGTTGATGACAAAGACTTGACCATTATTGATCTCAATGGCCTTCCTTCATCATGGGAATCGTACATTCAAGGAATCAGTGCAAGATTGAAACTTCCCAAGTTTGATCGATTGAAGATAGATTTCATTCAAGAGGAGTCTAGATTGGATGCTAGAGGAATTGGCCAAAGCTCTACCAATCAAGACATTCATGTCCTTGCCTCTCAATCATCTAAGAATAAAATCAAGAATGGGAAGAAAGGATTATTCAAGAGGAATAGAGATAATGGAACTGATGGTGCTCTCGCTTTCAAGAAGAAGAGGGACCTCTCCAAAATCCAATGCTTTAGGTGTGACAAGTATGGTTACATTGCCAAGCATTTTCCTTCTAGGCCTAAGCAACAAGCCACCATTACAGATGTTAATGATGCCTCTCCTCAGAAGGAATCATGTGAATATTTATTCTATTTAGCATTGTCAATTAATGTACCTATCGACACCAACACTTGGTTGATTAATAGTGGTGCATCTCAACACATCACTAGTTTTAAGGAGCATTTATCAAACTTGATGGAGAGAAATTCTAGTGAACAAGTTATCATTAGAGATGATGCTAACTATTCGGTGAAAGGGATTGGGATCTCTACTCTCCACTTGAATTTTGGTATTACTCTAAGGTTAAGTGATGTTATCTATGTTCCAAGCATCAAACAAAATTTTGTTTCCATTTCAGCCTTGGAAGACAAGGGATACCAAGTTACCTTCTCTGAAGGCAAAGTTCTTGTGTAGATGAAGAATTCCAAATTCAAAATTTCTTGAGTAATTAGAGTTAGACATGAGTTCCTCTATAGGCTAATCACTTTTCCACTTCAGGCATTAGCACATGATTCTTCAAGCTTGTGTGATCTTTGGCATCAAAGATTGGCTCACCTACACTTTTGGGCTCTACCTATCATGGAGAAGATGGGCACGATTCTTTCAAAATTAAACCAAGAGCATGAAGGTACCTACAATGGCTATGCCATGGGTAAGAATACTAAAAGTCCATTTTATATTAGAGAAAGTAGATCTAAATGTATTCTAGATCTCATTTATTCTGATTTATGTGGTCTAATGTATGTTTCTTCTTTGAGTGGTTTCTTGTATTACATAATTTTATTGATGACCACTCTAGAAAGACTTGGATTTATTTCTTGAAATATAAATAATCTAAAGAAGTACTTGAGAGCTTCAAAGAGTTTAAAGCTCAGGTAGAGAACTTATCTGGAAAGAGGATCAAATTTTTGAGATCTGACAATGATGGGGAGTACACCTCTAAAGGATTATGTAACTTTTGCATTAAAGCAAGGATTAAGAGGGAGTTTTGTGTCCCTTACAACCCTAAAAAAAATGGTGTTATAGAAAGGAAGAATATATCTATTGTAGAAGCCGCTAAAGCTATGATTCATGACCAAGATCTACAAACCTTCCTTTAGGCTGAAGCATCTAAGACAACTATTTGTGTTCAGAATATAAGCCCTCACCACATTTTAGAGAACATAACTCCTAAATAATAATTCAAAGGGGTGAAGCTGGAAGTAAGTCATTTGAGTATCTTTGGTTGTCTAGTGTAGTTTCATATACCAAAAGATAAAAGGACAAAGTTAGATCCATCTGGCAAGAAGGGAATATTTATAGGCAATAGTGAGACTTAAAAATCCTATAGAATTTACATTCCAAGTTAGAAGTTGATTGAGATTAGCAGGGATGTTACATTTGAATAAGATGTTGCATTAAAAAGATCTAAGAGCATTCATATGGAGATAGATAATGAAGACCAAGAGTCTCCTTAGGATATGGAAGTTGACCATACTTCTAAGATTCAGAGGGAGGCTTTTGATTCAAAAGAAGATGATGATCTAGTTGAGCCTTTGGAACCAACTGATGGACCTCATGATATTGTTGTAGTACAAAAAGGCCTCAGTGGACTCGAGAAAACATGCAAGAGGCAGGAAAATATGCAACTCTCTGAAGATATCTTAGAGAAAGAAAGAGACCTCATAAGTTCTCAAATTATGTGTTATTAATGAGTCAAATTATTGCATGTGAGCCTTCTAGTGTTGAGGAAGATACTAGTCAGAAAGTATGGAGAGATGTTATGGCTGAAGAGTATTAATCCATCCTCAAGAATGATGTTTAGGATATCGTACCTAGACTTGAAGGAAAATTTATTATTTCTTCTAAGTGGCTCTTCAAGATCAAGCATATGACTAATGGAAGCATTGAGAAGTACAAGCATAGGTTTGTGGCTAGAGGATTCTCTTAGAAAGAGGGAGTAGATTATGAGGAAACCTTTGCTCTAGTTGCTCATTATACACCCATCAGAACCATCATTACTATTGCAGCATTTAAAAGATGGAAAATACACCAAATAGATGTGAAGACAACATTTCTAAATGGTGTAATTGAGGAAGAGGTATATATTGAGAAACCTAATGACATTGAGGTTCATGGGAAGGAGTCTCATGTTTGCAAGTTAAAGAAGGCTTTGTATGGTCTCAAGCAGGCTCCTCATGCTTGGTATGAAAGAATTGATCGATACTTGATGAGCTTGGGTTTCTCGAAGAATGATGTTGATTCAAACCTATACTTCAAGGTAATTTATGGTGAAGCATTAATCTTGATTCTATATGTTGATGATCTACTTATTACCAAAGAAAATCACCTCATTTTCAAATGTAAGGAGTTAGCTTCAAAATTTTAAATGAAGGATCTTGGTCTCTTACATTACTTCCATGGTTTAGAAGTATGGTAGAAACTAGATGAGATCATTCTAAGTCATGGGAAGTATATTGTTGACATCTTGAAGAGATTTGGTATGATGGATTGTAAACCGATGTCTACACCAATGGAGACAAATTTGTTGAGGTTAAAAGAGATTGCAGCTAGTTCAGATCTGGTGGATCCTAGCATGTACATACAAATGATTAGATCATTGATGTATATAGTTAATACTAGACTAGATATTTTCTATGTAGTGAGTGCAATTAGTCAGTTCATGTGTGAACCAAGGCAAATACATCTAGTTGCAGTGAAGCATATCCTAAGATACTTACATGGTACAGTCGGGTATGGCTTGACATATTATTCTAATGTACACTTGAAGCTACATGGATATACTGATTTTGATTGGGCATGGTGTGTCATTGATCATAAGAGCACCTCTAGATGTTGCTTCAGTTTGGGATATACTATGATTTCCTAGTGTAGTAGGAAGTAGTCATATGTACCATTGAGTATAGTATAGGTAGAGTATATTGCAGCTTGTATGGTAGCTCAAGAAGTAGTATGGCTTCATAAGCTCCTTGTAGGATAATTTGGACAATCAATGGAGCCTACTATCCTTCATTGTGATAATAAAAGTTTTGTCAATCCAGTGTTTCATGATAGAACCAAGCATATTGAGATCAAATACCATTATATAATAGATATGGTATTGAGGAAAGATATAGAGTTGAGGTATATTAACACTGATGAGTAGATGGTAGACATTATCACCAAGCCTCTCTCCAAGTTAAAGATTGTGTAATTTCAAGATAAGCTTGGTATAGTGGAGAATATAGCCTTAACTAAGACAGAGTCTCAGTATCAATGATCCCTTGATAACGAGTTCTTATCTATGAGAGAAGTTTGAGGTGAAATCCCTTGATAATGAGTTCTTCTTTATGAGAGAAGTTTGAGTTGAAATCCCTTGATAACAAGTTCTTATCTATGAGAGAAGTTTGAGGTGAAATCCCTTGATAACGAGTTCTCTATGAGAGAAGTTCAAGGTGAAATCCATTGATAACGATTTCTTCTTTGTGAGAGAAGTTTGAGGTGAAATCCTTTGATTCCACCCTCTAGGAGAGCCATGGTGGATGTCATGTATGTGATGAACACTTTTACATACTATAAATATGAGTGTAGACATTGTGGTTGACATCATGATGAGGTGATATGTCTTATGCAGCTGGAAGTATCCTCCCTAGCTGAGAGGGAGTGTTGATGTTGGAGGAGCAACATCGGGCTCCCACTTCCAAACCAACTTCTTACATTTTTTTTGAGACATGATTTTTGGTGGAGGCCGACAGGGAGATTGAAGAGATGCATCTCTTTCTTCTCACTTTTATATATAATGATTCCTCATTATTCAAGACATACATTCAAATATATTTAATCACAAGCATAATTCATAAGGTAGAGTAGACTTCTAAGGAGTAGATCAATTTATTTCAAGAGCAAATCAGATTTATCAAGTGTGATCTTATTCATTGTGCTTCAAGAAGTGAAGCCATACATGTAGGCCTTGGATTTGGCCATTGTAAAGCAGATTGTTGTTCTTATCATTCAATATATAAGAGATATATTATTGCTAGATTTTTTCCTTCAAGTTAGAGGGTTTTTCCAGGGTATCTTTTTGTGTTCATTGTTCATTGTGTTGCATTTTTTGATTGCTTTAATTATGAT